>CADEBD010000554.1:0-10000 GCA_902825455.1 Arctia plantaginis
CCCAACCTAACCTAACCTAACCTAACCTAACCTAACCTAACCTAACCTAACCTAACCTAACCTAACCTAACCTAACCTAACCTAACCTAACCTAACCTAACCTAACCTAACCTAACCTAACCTAACCTAACCTAACCTAACCTAACCTAACCTAACCTAACCTAACCTAACCTAACCTAACCTAACCTAACCTAACCTAACCTAACCTAACCTAACCTAACCTAACCTAACCTAACCTAACCTAACCTAACCTAACCTAACCTAACCTAACCTAACCTAACCTAACCTAACCTAACCTAACCTAACCTAACCTAACCTAACCTAACCTAACCTAACCTAACCTAACCTAACCTAACCTAACCTAACCTAACCTAACCTAACCTAACCTAACCTAACCTAACCTAACCTAACCTAACCTAACCTAACCTAACCTAACCTAACCTAACCTAACCTAACCTAACCTAACCTAACCTAACCTAACCTAACCTAACCTAACCTAACCTAACCTAACCTAACCTAACCTAACCTAACCTAACCTAACCTAACCTAACCTAACCTAACCTAACCTAACCTAACCTAACCTAACCTAACCTAACCTAACCTAACCTAACCTAACCTAACCTAACCTAACCTAACCTAACCTAACCTAACCTAACCTAACCTAACCTAACCTAACCTAACCTAACCTAACCTAACCTAACCTAACCTAACCTAACCTAACCTAACCTAACCTAACCTAACCTAACCTAACCTAACCTAACCTAACCTAACCTAACCTAACCTAACCTAACCTAACCTAACCTAACCTAACCTAACCTAACCTAACCTAACCCAGTCCCGTGCGAACTGTGACCGCGAGCGCCACGCTTTGAAACCGCTCCACAGTCGAAAAATCGCGAACGTGGTAAAGTTTGTGAAAAGTATACCTTGTGATACCTCAAAAGACGCGCCTTCACGAGGCCTACACGTTAGTGAAAACCGCGTGAAAATCGGGCAATAATTGTAGATTTTCCTAGAACTAAAACCTACTTTTAGTGTTAAGTTTAGTTTTAAAAAAGTGAAAAGGACACATAACTCCTTAAAACGATCGGTGACCCCCGGTTTTGGAATTGTGGGAGGGTGCGGCTCGGGGAGGCCCATCTTTTGAGCCCCCTCTCAAAATTTTAGGACGAAAACCTGAGGAGTTACAGTGAAAATTAGGGAAATCAAGGAAACTGAAAAGCCCCCTTTTTAGTGTTTTCAGTGATAGTGACACATACCAAACGATTCGGGCTAACGTGACGAACACGCCAGTGCTTTTAGTGTGGAAATTGGACCAAAACTGTGGTTTTTATTGACCAAAAACAATAATTTTAGGATAGTTTTTAGTTAAGTGACAATATCTCCGGATCGAGATCAGTGACCCCCACTTTTTATCCTGTGGGAGGGTGCGGCTCGGGGAGACGCTTCTTTTGAGCCCCCTCTCGGATTTTTGCGGCGACTCCTGGAGGAGTTACAACACTTTTTCCGGGAGCCCGTGAGAACCCCGAAGCACATGGGTCCCTGATCCCGGTCCTGTAGGACAAATTGTGTTGTGCAGCGTTGTGCGGGACGAAAAGCACGACAAGGAACAGTTTGGACCATAACCGTAAGTAAAGTGGTTTAGAAACTATAGACTAAAAACTAGTAAAACTTTACTTAGTGGAAAAATCTTTGAACGTGTCCACAAAATTCACTTTTTAAGGGTGAAAACCACCCCTGCGTCATAGTGCATAGTGTGTGCTAGATAGCCCGACATATTGCACGAAATTTGAAACATCCCCTGTCAAAATCGGACAATAAATTATTAAGTTATAGCCTTATCAAAAACGGAAATAAATTCGTGCAAAAATTTCCAGATTTCCGGAAATTTTAAAATATAGTAAACTTTAGGGGCCCATAGCTCCCTAGATAGTGAACCTAGGTCAGTGCTAACGACCTAGGAACTATTTTTTAGGCAACGCACGTCACTTGAGACCAGAATTTCGGCCCTACACCAATTTTTGGGGGGGGTCGATTCTGGTTTCAAATTACGTAAACTGATAGGTGATAAGGCCTATTTCAACTTGGTGCTGGTGACCCCTTCACGGCAGGCGAGGTGTCGAGGGGCTGCCCCGCAACGGGACCTACCCGTTGCCACCACTGGAGCGACTCCAGGTGGAGCCGTTCCGGAGATAGCCCCCTGTTCCTGGGGTACTGTTTCTCCACCTCACTGGCAAAAGTTCGTGCAAAGTATCGTGCAAAAATTGGACATTGATAAGAATAAATTAGTAGCTTCACTTTTATTCAGTTCATTATAATAATTTATTTTGTAAGGGGTTCGATTCCCGGATAGTGGAAACAATAGTAGCGTTTTTATAGTTTTAAGCTAGCATAAGTTAGTATAAGTTAATTTAAGGACCGGGCATATCCTCGTCTCCCCCTCCCCCTTTCCCCTTACCTCACCCCCCCTTTTTTTCTTCTAACTTCCCCAGAGCACCTGGACCCCCCGAGTTTGGGTCTGTTTGAACCAGCCCGGGAGGCCCAGTAGCTTCCTCACCTCACCCCCTACCTCACCCCACCTCCTTTCCAACTTTGTCCCCAGAGCACCTGGACCCCCCGAGTTTGGGTTTGTTTGAACCAGCCCGGGGGGCCCAGTAGCTTCCCCCCTCACCTTACCTCACCCCCCTTTTCCCTACCTCGTACCTGGGGCACTCAGACCCCCCGTGTTTAGGCTCATTTGAACCGCCAGGGGGTCACAAACACATTGGCCGCGGCAGTTTACGCCGACCGCACCAAACGCCACCCCACGAAAACCTCCCCCCTCTCCCCTCCACTTTTTTACCTCACCCCCCCTCCCCCTAACTCTGTCCCTGGGGCTCTTGGGCCCCCCGAGTTTGGGCTCTTTTTAATCGGCTCGGGGAACCCAATCGATTGGCCCCGGCAGTTTTCCCCTCCCTCCCCAGATTACCTTCCCTCCCTTTAACTTTGCCCCCAGGGCACCTGGACCCCCCGAGTTTGGGTTCATCTGAACCGGCTCGGGACGCCCAGTAGACTGGCCCTGCCAGCTTCTCATTATTTTAGTTTTTCTTTTTTTTAATTATTTTATTTTTATTTTATTTTTTATTTTTTTTTGTGTTCGACAATCTTGCTGAGCAGGAACATATAATCTTAAGAACAGAAAGTAGCGCTTGCTACTTTAATATAGTATAAGTAGATTTAAGACAGGGCACATTTAGTCCCACCCTACTCTTAATTTTTAATTTTATTTTAATTTAAAATTGGAACGACTCTTGATAGAGTATAGCTGTTTCTTGTGCTTGTCCGTTACATTGACCATATTTATTGACAATTTTAATTTTAAATTTATTTTATACCCTATTTACTTATACACGACACAGACCCCCCTTTACAGGGTCTAATACATACTTTTACAACTTGACAATTTTCCCCGACATACACACACATCAACATGAGCTTACACCGTACACCCGCGACCTCCGGCACGGCTAGGAAGCCCACTTCACCCATCACCCCCAGTCCCACGACCACAATCGCAGCAGTGCAGGATGCGGCCAGAACTTTTATTAGGAGGCCCAACACGAAGAGAAGATCGCTCGAGAATATGGAGGTATACAAGAAGCGGCAAAACAACTACGCCGCTATCTCGAGCGATCAGCTCCTTCAGGAACTGATGAAGACCTTCGAGGATATACCCTCGGAGGTCCAAAAATACCCTCAGATGAGGAAGGACATCAAATTATTCCTGGAGGTGCAATCCGACAGGGGCCTTAAAGCGCTATTTGAGCTCAGTGGTCGCATAAAGAGGCTCGAAGAAGAAGGACAAGCTGTAGGGGCGCCCTCAAGGACCTTACCGTCCAATGGGCATGAGGACGTCCTAAGGAGACTAGGGGAGATGGAGGCGGCGCTGACCGAGCGGATCGGGGAAATGGAGCGAACGATCCAAACCGATCTGCAGGGACTCGACGTTAGTGCCAAAGACCGGTGCACAGACCTGCTGGACAGGTTCTTCGACGGTATCGGCGACAGGACTGAGGTGGCTAGGGAGGTGGGGCAAGTAGCGGCCAATATGGTCGAGGACCGGACCCACCCACTCCTCAAGGATCTTGTCGGCGGTATCGCCGAGGGTGTCGCGGCAGCTAAGAATGAAATCGTCGAGGTCACCAAAGGACTGATGAGTGCAAATCAAGCCCTAGTTCCAGTCCCGAAATCTTACGCCAGCGTCGCAGCAGCCAAGCCTGCCTACCGCCCTGCACTTCACTCGGTGGCGGTCACCCTGGAGGGAAACCAGGAGACTGCTGACGAGGTCCTCAACAGAGTAAAAAGGGCGGTAGATGCCAGAAGCACCGGGCTTAAAATCACAAAGGTCCGAAAGGCAAGGAACCAGACAGTGATTCTGGGCTGTGACACGGCAGAAGAACTAATTAAAGTTCAAAAAACTATAGAGAGCCGCGGGGGCGGATTAAAGGTCGCCCCAATGAAAAATAAAAATCCGCTATTAGTTTTAAAAGATGTGTACCTAGAAAGCGAGGATGAAGATCTAATTGGGGCACTGTACGCCCAAAATAAAGAAATTTTTACGGGCCTACCTGAAGAGGACGCGGAGATAGTAATTAAATTTAAAAAGCGCACGAAGAACCCTAAAACGAAACACGTTATCCTTCAGGTGGGCCCAAGCGTATGGCAGAGGATGACGGAGGCTGGAGCCCTCTATCTGGACCTGCAAAGGGTCAGAGTCGAGGACCAGTCTCCGCTCATCCAATGCACTAGGTGCCTTGCCTTTGGACACGGTCGGAAATTTTGCACCGAGAGTGTGGACAGATGCAGTCACTGCGGAGGGCCGCATTTGCGTGACAAATGCGCCGACCTCATCGCAGGCAACGGGCCGCAGTGCTGCAACTGTTCGCGCTCTGGGCTGCGGAAGACCGACCATAACGCATTTAGCGCTGACTGCCCGGTGCGAAAAAAGTGGGACTACCTGGCCCGGGCCAATACTACTTACGCCTAACCCACACACAACATATCACACAACACCTACACGCAGCCACAAAACACGCAGGAACACAAACAGAAACATACACAAACATGAAGCACACACAAACATAAACACAAACAGATACACAAAATGTATTATAAATATACAAGATGGTATCGACACAAGAACACGAACACATACACGAACACTCAAAAGAAAAATTGGTATAAAATATTGAAGTAGCAAAAGAATTGTCAATAAATATATATAATATATAAGTATATATAATTTATTGCCTAAGTGTAAAGCGTTTTAAACATAAGAAAGATTAAGAATACACAACATTTAACATAACATTTAAGAATACATAACACAACAAATTCAACAAACTGCTAACTAAAATTGTATAGAAAAGTATATATTGAGGTAACACACAGACGTAATATATAGATGTTAAATAGAACTAAGAAATAAGAGTAGAAAATAAAAAGTATACAAAAATAGGTAGACAACAATAGAGTTAAGAAAATGTAAACATTACTATATAGTAAAGAAGTAGTCAAATAATTTTGTATAGTATATTAGTAAACAGTTGAAAGCCAAACATTTAAGAATACATAACACAAAAACTCAACAAACCGCTAAATAAAAAAAAAAAAAAAAAAAAAAAAAAAAAAAAAAAAAAAAAAAAAAAAGTATATATTGATGTAACACATAGACGTAATATATAGATGTTAAATAGAACTAAGAAATAAGAGTAGATAATAAAAGAGTATACAAAAATAGACTTAAGAAATATGTAAACATTACTATATAGTAAACAAGTAGTTAAATAATATTATATAGTATATTAGTAAATAGTTGAAAGCTAAAGTATGTAAGTAAACAGTTGAAAGCTAAATACTGAAAGCTAAATGCTACAATAACAATGTAATACAAGTAACCGTAACAATGTAAAATCGTAGTAATAATATAGAGAAATCCCATCCAAGGGATTGTGTATACAACATTATATAATTAGATAGGCATCTGTAATAAGTGTAACAAGGTCCCGATGTACTATGATTGGGGAAAAGCGATAAAAAAAAAAAAAAAAAAAAAAAAAAAAAAAAAAAAAAAAAAAAAAAAAAAAAAAAAAAAAAAAAAAAAAAAAAAAAAAAAAAAAAAAAAAAAACCTAACCTAACCTAACCTAACCTAACCTAACCTAACCTAACCTAACCTAACCTAACCTAACCTAACCTAACCTAACCTAACCTAACCTAACCTAACCTAACCTAACCTAACCTAACCTAACCTAACCTAACCTAACCTAACCTAACCTAACCTAACCTAACCTAACCTAACCTAACCTAACCTAACCTAACCTAACCTAACCTAACCTAACCTAACCTAACCTAACCTAACCTAACCTAACCTAACCTAACCTAACCTAACCTAACCTAACCTAACCTAACCTAACCTAACCTAACCTAACCTAACCTAACCTAACCTAACCTAACCTAACCTAACCTAACCTAACCTAACCTAACCTAACCTAACCTAACCTAACCTAACCTAACCTAACCTAACCTAACCTAACCTAACCTAACCTAACCTAACCTAACCTAACCTAACCTAACCTAACCTAACCTAACCTAACCTAACCTAACCTAACCTAACCTAACCTAACCCTAAAGTTTTCTAGCTAAAATTGACTTTGAACTTGTACCTAAGCGTTCTATTGTTACACCAGTAGCCATTATATACTGTTTCGGATAGATATTATTGGAATTTATCACAAAACTTATATATTGACGCCTATATATTTACTTAGAAAAATTTCTTTAAAAAATTAATAACTCTTTTGTTTTCTAACATATATCGATCATTTTGGTTTCTAAAATTCGGCAACGGCGTCGCCTATACGCGGACACCTCTTTTCCGGGGTTTCGCTGTGTAGATTTTCTAAATTTTTCAAATTTTCGTTGTAATTCTGTAACAAAAGGTACAAAAACATACTTTTAAAAGTATACCTACCTGTGTTCCTGGTCTTTTTGGTGCTGGAAGCTTACACCATCGCTGCGTTGACACCTCCCCTGCATACCACCGCCGCCTGAAGCACCTCCGGCGTCCCGTCGGAGACCTATCACCTGTGAAAGATAGTTTTCGGTGTAAAATTTTGTTAAATTTACACGTTTTCGGCTTATAATTTGGCAACCCCTCATTTGTTTTTCCAAATTATTACATATTCGGATAGGGCTCGTCTAGCCCTATCACCCGACACCTCGTTTGTTAAAATCCGTTCGGTAGAAAATTAAAAAATTGCCCGCCCACCCTCCCGGGTTCTACTAGGGAGGTAGACTTTGAGCAGGGGAGCTAAACATTTTGTCGTTTTTTAAACAAAATTTTTTATTTTAAATTTTAATTAGTACCTATTAGTGACTTACTTTATTGTATACTAGACTACTCTAGACTACTATAGACTACTCTGAAAGAGTAGACTCTAAATTTGATTATCTGTGTAACTGTATTTGACCAAAATTTTGAACGGCTCCACATAGAGCAGAAAAATTATTGACTTCTAAACTTTATTTTGGATCTCTTTTATTTTAGTTGTAGGTATTATTAACTGACACGGACCCCCCTTTACAGGGTCTAACACATATTTTTACACATTTTACAAAGGACAATTTTCCCCAGTACATACAAATACACATAAACACACAAGATGAGCTTATACCGCACGCCCAAAACCTCTGGCGCTACCAAAACACCCACCACTCCCAGTCCAGCCACCTCAACCGCAGCAGCGCAGGACGCTGCCAGGACTTTTATAAAGAGGCCAGAGACTAAACGGAGATCGCTCGACAATAGAGAGACCTACAACAAGCGTCAAAATGACTACGCCGCAATGTCGAGCGATCAGCTCCTCCAGGGGCTGTTGAAGACCTTCGAGGATATACCCTCGAAGGTCCAGGAGTACCCTCAAATGAGGAGGGATATAAAACAGTTCCTGGAGGCGCACTCCGACAAAGGAATGAGAGCAGTCTTCGAGCTCAGCGCTCGCATGCAGAGGCTCGAGGCCAAAGGGCCAAAGACCGAAACATTGACGTCCAAAGGGCAGGATGATGTCATCAAGAAACTGGGGGAGATGGAGGCGACGCTGACTGAGCGTATCAGTGAGATGGAGAAGACCATCCAGACGGACTTACAAGGGCTCGACGTCAGTGCAAACGACCGAGGCTCCGACCTAAAGGAAACCATCGGCGAGAAGCTAGCGGACGTGGAACAGATGACCATGGATGTCGAAAGTCGACTACACGACCGCCTCGAGAAACTAGCCGAGGAAGTCGTTGCAGCCAGGCACGAAACCGTCGGGCCTGCAACATACGCCAGCATCGCAGCAGCAAGACCCGCCCGCCGCCCCGCGCTTCACTCGGTGGCGGTCACCTTCGAGAGCGGTCTGGAGACAGCAGACCAAATACTCGCCAGAGTAAAGAATGCAGTCGATGCTAGAGGTACCGGCCTCAAAATTAACAAGGTCCGGAAAGCAAAGAATCAGACTGTCATCATAGGCTGCGACACAGAGGAAGAGCGTAATAAAGTCCAAAACATTATAGAAAAACGCGGCAACGGACTAAAGGCAGCTCCAATGCGCAACAAGGACCCTCTGGTCATTCTGAGGGACGTGCACAACGACAGCGATGATGAGGACCTGAAGAACGCCATTTTTACCCAGAACAGAGAAATATTTTATGATATACCGGAAGAAGACATAGAAGAACTAAATATTAAGTATAAGAAACGGACTAGAAACCCGAACACGGTCCACATCATCCTCCAGGTGAGGCCTGCCGTATGGCGGAGGATGACGGAGGCTGGAGCCCTCTACCTCGACCTTCAAAGGGTCAGAGTGGAGGACCAGTCTCCGCTCATCCAGTGCACAAGGTGCCTAGCATTCGGACATGGCCGTAAATTTTGCACCGGGGGCGCGGACATGTGCAGTCACTGCGGAGGCCCGCATCTGCGCGAGAAGTGCGCAGACTATGTCGCAGGGAAAGAACCGCGGTGCTGTAACTGTTCGCGCTCCGGGTTGCAAGGGACGGACCACAATGCGTTCAGCATCGACTGCCCAGAGCGGAAGAAGTGGGACTACCTGGCTCGCGCTAACACAGCTTATGCCTAACCCACACCTACACACAGACAATAACACGACACGTACACACAACCACAAAAAATACACGAAAACATACATATGACACACACAACATACACAAATATGTAACACAGTACAACACGAACGTAAACACACACCGATATACTGAATGTATATTAAATATACAGGAAAATATCAGCACAGTAACACACAAACAGAACATAACACACACAAAACATGAAACGAAAAATAACACGCACACACACTGATATACACAATGTATATTGGGTATACACTAGTACATCAGCAAAAGAACACTACACGAAACAAATTAGTAACTCCGTACAAAGAAAGAAAAGGAAATAAGAAATTAAAGCAGTTCAAGAAACGGATAATAAATATATAAATTATTTTATATATGTTATTGCCTAAAGAAGAGCGTACCAAATAGAGGAAATGCAACACAACACAGAACACCAACCCTATTATTGAAGGCATAACTGTGTAAACTACATAGAAATGTAAGACAGATACAATACTGTGTATAAATAAATATCGAGACAGAACTAGGTTAAGACAAATAGAAGAAATTTAAAACTAGAACACAAGGAAAGATATACATAGATGAAACAAGATAATAGATACAATACTAAACACATTATACACAATAAATAAATGTTGAGACAAAACTAAGTTAAGACAAATAGAAAAATGTCAGAACTAAAACACAAGGAAAGATATATACAGATGTAAAACTACAGTACAGTACAGTTAAGAAATATGAAATGTCAAAAAATTAGAAAAATAAGATATAAAATGTAATAGTTATAAGATGCTAACTAAAAACAACGGCACTGGACCAGTAGTAAAT
>CADEBD010000554.1:12500-45436 GCA_902825455.1 Arctia plantaginis
TCAACGTAATTCCTAATAATAACTCTAACTATACCTATGAGCACCTAAATTGGCTGTTACCTCAGAAATCGTATTGTTGAACTTAATATACAATTAAATCTGCTGCATACCATATTGACTCTTGGAACACCATCGGCTCACGCGATTTAAACACCTAAGTTTTCCTTAAAATTTGCCTCAAAATTTTCATTTTTCACCGTAATCTTGAACGTTCATTATATTCGAATTCATAACATATTTGAGGGCGTCACCTTACGACTAATCTTTGTTACGAATTCAGATAGATTAAACAAATTTTGTCTAAATATTTTCGTCTCTAAACATCGCAACCGAGGCGACTGTACAGGACACCTTCGGATTAACGCCTATAGATTTTTGCCTAAAATGACTTTTGATCCTTCATCAAATCGTTTATAACTACACACAGTTAAGCAATTATATACTGTTTTGGCCTAATATTGTGGGATTTCACATAACCCTATATTGTGACGCCTCAATATATTGAAAGTTAAAATTTTTCGTTTGTTACTTAAACATACCTCAATTATATATCCGTATAGTTTATGAACATTGATCTAGATCGTTCTGCCTATAAAATTCGCAACGTGCGTAACCTGTACGAGGAAATCGTTTTCGATTCGCTGTAAATTTCCCAAAATTTATTTTTATGGTTAATTCTGTAAGGAAAACTTGAAATAACCTTAGGGCCATAAACTTGTTTACAGATTTTCGTTTATTGGTTAACTTTAATATCGCTGCTTTGTCACTTGACATACTCATCCGACGTTTGGAAACGCCGCGCGGCACCGTAACGCGACCGTCGGTTTTTCATTCCTGCTGAAAGAAAATTTCACAAAATTTTTTTCAAGTTTTTCTCGTAACTAAAAATGGCAACGACCCTTGAGGCAACCTACCTATCATTCGAAATGTATGAACATATTGGAGATAGTGGCTGCGTCGACGCCTCTGCTCATACGGGACACATCTTGTTAGACCTCCGTCCGATAGGAAAATTCAAAAAAGCCCGCGCCCAAAGATGTTTAAGTGCGTAGAACTCGCGAGCCAAGTGAGCCAAGAAATTACTAAAATGCAAAAACATATTCGTTTAACATATTTGTAGGCTGTTAGCATCCTATCAACTTAAACTTTATGTTAGAAGGACCGCGATGTTATCATCCACTTAGTTTAAGGTGTGACTCCGCCGCGCAGGGACCAACAAGCGATAACGCGGGTAGAAATATTTTACGATATTTTGTATTATTACATTCATTTGTTTTAGTTACGTTTTCGACGGACCTCACCACAAAAATTTGGACACTCCCGCCTGCGCAGGACACCTAACGGAGCGTATTGGCTGAGTAGATTTGAGAAATTTGACCCATGCTTTACGAATCGGTGGGTTACACATTGGCGACTCGACCTACCCCAATAAAAATGGCCAACCGGAGCCCACGTACAGCGCCTCATGGTGGTGAGTCGAGATCGTGACACACGCAAGGCAGAGTAACCCACACGTCTGAGAAGGAGTCGACCGCAAAGGGGTGCAGTTCTACGGGGACAGGCGCCTCAAGCCACTCCAGAAACAAATAAAATCGAGACAGTGAGAAGGAGTAAAGTTGGGCAAGACGTCAAGAAACGTGTGGTCGACCGACCGAAGGATAGCAAAGTTACGGAAAACCGGATAGGGGCTGCCGGTATGAGCAAGACACCATGGCCCTCGACCGAACCGTTAAGTAAACGTGACCGGAAGCGAGACCCTCAATAGTGTTCTGGTGGCACTTCGAGAACCGGTGTGCTCGAGCCAACGACGAGGCGAAAGGCAAGCTCCAGGGGAGACGCGAGTGGGTTTGCACGGATGAGAGTCGATATTTTACAGCACGTGGCGCCTCGATCCGCTTCTAAGTGCACGATGGGCCGGTAAATTGCCTCGATACATTCGCGTGAGTCGTCCCTGAAGAAACAGGAGGCGGACGAGGTCCTCAAGGAGGATTGAAGTGCACCGCACGCTATTGATGGGCGGTCATGTGTACGCACCGGTGCCGCGAAGCCCAGCAGAAATCAATGGATTCGGACTGGAGGCCACGGAGAAAGTAAATGTGCTTACAATTGGAATAGGAATCGTACCTCTGGCGAATAAATAGAGACCCGACAGGTCCTATAGGAGTCTGAGAAATACGAGAGGAGTTCAAGGTCGAAAACAAAAGGACTGTTTTGAAGCTCAAGATCCGAGAAAGATATTTACAGGATTAAAGAAACCCAGGACAGGCAGAAAGTGTCAAGGGCAAGCTGTCAAGTGGTAACAGCCTAACGGGAGGATACAGGTATCGTAGGATACGTCAGAGACAGGACCCAGTCTCCACTGGTCCTAATTCGGATTAGGGAAATCTCTAATAGATCGTTTACACGTGAGGGCCGATCAATCTATGTCGATGACGGGTGGCCTCCTGAGAACCAAACTCGCAATTTTTCGGCCTCGAATCAATAAGATCACCGGAGGAGAAGATCCCCGTATACGTGACGTGTTATAATGCTACCGGCAGGAAGTGCGAAAAAATCCGCACAGAATGGCCTAGTTTTGTCCCAAATAATGTTCGATCGTCCACTGCAATTTAATAGTCCCTGTGTGGCTCTACATACTGACTAAGTTAGGATAGAGATGAATCTCCATTGTATAATATTCAAATAAGCTATCTGGGTTAACAGGACACACAGGGCATAGATAAGTCTAGATAAAGAGAATCGATATAATTGGAAACCGACAATTAACTACCCACCTAAACAATCTAAGTGCCAGGATTATGGCTAAAGGCTGTACACCTCCTGCCGGAACTGTACGTCGGTCAAATATTAACGACCTAGTCAACTATAAACCTTAGCAGACTGTCCTTCAGAGAAATATGCATACTGCCTCCTACATCGTGCTAATTCTAGGGACCCGTAGACAGACGCATACACCAACCAACCGTAATACAGCGTAAACTAGCTCTAATGGGTTATTTCCCAAAAAATGTATATGTTTCTTTAAAATTGAATTTAAATATTGTAAATATGTTGCTAAAAATAAGACTAAAGTTAAGGAATATATTTTAGATAATTATAGTTTGTATAATTATTCTAATATAAGCTATCTGGTAAATAGGAAAAGGAGCATAGATTTAAGTTAGATATAAGATAAATTGCCGAGTATAAATTGGTACTTATACAGACAATTTATAAACTACCCATGTAAACAATCCAATAGTGTCCAAGGCAGTTTAATGCATAAAGGTGTAAACCTCCTGTGTGTAAATATTAGTACTCGTAAGATAGTTAAGACCATATCATCATATTGTTTATATCCTTGCCAGCTTTTCTTTTCATTATAAATTTCATATGTTTTATATCAGTTAAATTTTAAGGTGTTAAACGTAGAAGTTGGTAAAAAATTATTATCCTAACATATATGTATATACAGCGTAAAACTTTAGCATCATAATGTTTATCTCCCTGTCAATTTTTATAGTCTCTGTATCAATTTACTGTCTTAAGTATAGAAATAGGAAATTAGAATCCCAATATAAGTATATAGTGTAATATAAATCTAAAAAATGTAAAAAACACAAAAAGAAAACACAGTCTCGCATCAATGTTTATCTCCCTGTCAATTTTTATAGTCTCTGTATCAATTTACTGTCTTAAGTATAGAAATAGGAAATTAGAATCCCAATATAAGTATATAGTGTAATATAAATCTAAAAAATGTAAAAAAACACAAAAAGAAAACACAGTCTCGCATCAAGTGTGAGGTCTAGAATAAAAAAAAAAAAAAAAAAAAAAAAAAAAAAAAAAAAAAAAAACCTAACCTAACCTAACCTAACCTAACCTAACCTAACCTAACCTAACCTAACCTAACCTAACCTAACCTAACCTAACCTAACCTAACCTAACCTAACCTAACCTAACCTAACCTAACCTAACCTAACCTAACCTAACCTAACCTAACCTAACCTAACCTAACCTAACCTAACCTAACCTAACCTAACCTAACCTAACCTAACCTAACCTAACCTAACCTAACCTAACCTAACCTAACCTAACCTAACCTAACCTAACCTAACCTAACCTAACCTAACCTAACCTAACCTAACCTAACCTAACCTAACCTAACCTAACCTAACCTAACCTAACCTAACCTAACCTAACCTAACCTAACCTAACCTAACCTAACCTAACCTAACCTAACCTAACCTAACCTAACCTAACCTAACCTAACCTAACCTAACCTAACCTAACCTAACCTAACCTAACCTAACCTAACCTAACCTAACCTAACCTAACCTAACCTAACCTAACCTAACCTAACCTAACCTAACCTAACCTAACCTAACCTAACCTAACCTAACCTAACCTAACCTAACCTAACCTAACCCTATAGCTTTTTGCCTAAAATTGACTTTGGACCTTCACCAAAGCGTTTTATTAACACACCAGTAGCAATTATATACTGTTTTGGCTTATTATATATTGGGAATTTGACATAACCTATATATTGACGCCAATATATTGACTTAGAAAATTTTCGTTTGTTTACTTTGACAATAAATTATATATCTTTCTTGTTTATTGACATATCTCGATCGTTTTGGTCCCTAAAATTCGGCAACGGCGTCACCTGTACGCGGACACCTCGTTTTCGGGGATTCGCTGTATAGATTTTCCAAAAATTTTCATTTTTCATCGTAATTCTGTAAAAAAGCTACGAAACGTACCCTTAAGGGCTACCTACCTCTTGTGTTCCGAGTCGTTTATTGGTTGAAGCTTTTAATATCGCTGCGTCGACACCTCTGCTGCATACCACCACCGTTTGAAGACCCTCCGGCGTCCCGTCGGAGTTCTAACACCTGCGAAAGAAAATTTTAGGCACTAAAATTGTAAATTTTTCAAGTTTTTCTCTAATAATTTGGCAACCCCTCAACTTATATTCAAAATTATTACATATTTGGATAGGGCTCGTCTAGCCCTATCAGACGACACCTCATTTGTTAGAATCCGTCAGATAGAAAGTTAAAAAATTAGACCTAAAATATATTTCGCCTACTAGAACATCGCGACCGAGGTGATGTATACAGGTACATTACTGAAAATCGACCTATAGCTTTTTGCCTAAAATTGACTTTGGACCTTCACCAAAGCGTTTTATTAACACACCAGTAGCAATTATATACTGTTTTGGCTTATTATATATTGGGAATTTGACATAACCTATATATTGACGCCAATATATTGACTTAGAAAATTTTCGTTTGTTTACTTTGACAATAAATTATATATCTTTCTTGTTTATTGACATATCTCGATCGTTTTGGTCCCTAAAATTCGGCAACGGCGTCACCTGTACGCGGACACCTCGTTTTCGGGGATTCGCTGTATAGATTTTCCAAAATTTTTCATTTTTCATCGTAATTCTGTAAAAAAGCTACGAAACGTACCCTTGAGGGCTACCTACCTCTTGTGTTCCGAGTCGTTTATTGGTTGAAGCTTTTAATATCGCTGCGTCGACACCTCTGCTGCATACCACCACCGTTTGAAGACCCTCCGGCGTCCCGTCGGAGTTCTAACACCTGCGAAAGAAAATTTTGGGCACTAAAATTGTAAATTTTTCAAGTTTTTCTCTAATAATTTGGCAACCCCTCAACTTATATTCGAAATTATAACATATTTGGATAGGGCTCGTCTAGCCCTATCAGACGACACCTCATTTGTTAGAATCCGTCAGATAGAAAGTTAAAAAATTGTACCTAAAATATATTTCGCCTACTAGAACATCGCGACCGAGGTGATGTATACAGGTACATTACTGAAAATCGACCTATAGCTTTTTGCCTAAAATTGACTTTGGACCTTCACCAAAGCGTTTTATTAACACACCAGTAGCAATTATATACTGTTTTGGCTCATAATATATTGGGAATTTGACATAACCTATATATTGACGCCTAATATATTGACTTAGAAAATTTTCGTTTGTTTACTTTGACAATAAATTATATATCTTTCTTGTTTATTGACATATCTCGATCGTTTTGGTTCCCTAAAATTCGGCAACGGCGTCACCTGTACGCGGACACCTCGTTTTCGGGGATTCGCTGTATAGATTTTCCAAAATTTTCATTTTTCATCGTAATTCTGTAAAAAAGCTACGAAACGTACCCTTAAGGGCTACCTACCTCTTGTGTTCCGAGTCGTTTATTGGTTGAAGCTTTTAATATCGCTGCGTCGACACCTCTGCTGCATACCACCACCGTTTGAAGACCCTCCGGCGTCCCGTCGGAGTTCTAACACCTGCGAAAGAAAATTTTAGGCACTAAAATTGTAAATTTTTCAAGTTTTTCTCTAATAATTTGGCAACCCCTCAACTTATATTCAAAATTATTACATATTTGGATAGGGCTCGTCTAGCCCTATCAGACGACACCTCATTTGTTAGAATCCGTCAGATAAAAAGTCAAAAAATCGCCCGCCCACCCTCCCTGTTTTGTCTAGGCAGGTAAACTTTTGTAGTAGCGGAGTGTTGGTCAGTGCACTTGACAAAAATTTCGACAAAAAATTTGTGTTTTTCGTTGTGACTGTTTGTGACGTACGGGGTTTATTGACCTCAAAAGTTGGAACTCGGCCCTTTGGCCGAAATATAAGAAGATAGCGTCCTTAGACTTGTTAAATCGTGTTATACCCGTGACTCAAAAATTTACAACTTAAATAGACCTTCGGTCTAATTGACAAGGAGTCACGTGTATACATCTTAGTTTACTGACACGTCGGTCTATTGACCCAATTTGTGTTGTGCATGTCAGACGGTTTATTGACCGCAACTCGTTTAAGGTTGTTGTTTTGTCTAATTTTAAGTTTTATCATCATTAGTCATTTTATTAATACTTTACTTTGGTTTATTGACCAAATTATTGATTTTATATTATTTTAGCTTAGGTTAGGTTTGTGTCGTACCATATTTTAAAGTGTGTGGCCCTGAGCAGGTCTCAGCAAGCTGGATCACAGGGGGTGCACTTTGGACACTTCTTCCCAGTAGAAGTGTTTCCCTGCTAAGTCACCCACACGGGACCGAGCGCTGGGCCCTGCAAGGACATCAGCTGTGATTTTGTTTTTAAAATTAAAATTATTTTTAAACTGTCTTCATTATAAATATTGCATTTATACACACTCCTTATACAAACTCTACAAGCCTAATCATTTACAAATTACTAACTTTTACTTACTCTAAAACTGTCCCTCCCGTCTTCCAGTATGTCTGGCTTCCACACTCCAGCCAAAAAACAAACTCCTTCGGCCTCTCCCTCCCAGGCTACTCCCCCTGACGTGATGCCGAACACGAGTCCCACAGAGCGCACCGCGACTCAGACAAACGTCAGGAGGAGTGTTGGGGAATGGGAGGCCAGTAAAGGCCCCTCAACGATATCGGTGCCCGCCGCCCCCATGAAGCCCAAGAAACTAAAAACTACAATCCCCTTAAGCCTACCAACTGCTCCAAAAGACTTGGTGGGGGTAGCGGACAGCCCGACGGCAACAACCACCAAAACCACCAGCAGGACACAGGAGGCACGAAATTGGGTGACGAAGGCCAAAACCGCCATGAAGGAGTCCCGAAACTTGAAGACTGAAATTAAAGCGGTCGTCACCCAAGCCATTGACAGCCTCTTCCAGTTGGTAAAGGAGGCAGAACTGGAGAAAGGGCTCAATACAAGAGACGGAAAAAACCTGCAGAAAAAAGACCCACAGAACAAAAAAGAAAATAAAATAGAGAGCTCAGCTAATGAAGACTACTCCCACCTGCTCTCCTCATTGGCTGACCACAGTGAGCTCGTGAGAGAGAGCGGCAAAAGAATGCAGGAGCTAAAAGAGGCTCTAGTGTCAAAGTCAGAGGCGACCACATACGCGGCGGTAGTGGCGCGGGCCAAGCCATCCCCGGTGCAACCCGCGCTGCAATCGGTAGTGGTCACCTCCAAAGACACCAAAGATACTGGGGAAGACATACTTGGAAAAATTAGTATCGCAATGAAGGCCAAGGAGAACGGGATTTGCATCGAGAGAATACGGAAGGCAAAAGACCGGAAAGTCATCATCAGCTGCAAGAACGAAGAAGAGAGGAGTAGGGTCCGAAATAAACTCAAAATAGCAGAAAACCAGCTGGACGTCCAGGACGTCAAAAATCAGGACCCACTTGTTGTCCTCAGGGATGTCCTAAAGTACAATAAGGACGAGGATATTGTGAAAGCCCTGAGGACACAAAATGCCGGACTCTTCTTGGGTCTTGCAGCTGAGGATGACAGATTTGAAATAAAATACCGAAAAGCTGCGAGAAATCCTCTAATGTGCCACACAATTGCGAGAGTGTCTCCTAAACTCTGGTGCCGCATGACGGAGGCGTCTGCTGTGTACATAGATATACAGCGGGTTAGGGTGGAGGACCAGTCTCCTCTGGTCCAATGCTCGAGTTGCCTGGGTTATGGCCACAGCAAACGCCTCTGTCAGGAGCAAGAGAAAGGAGAAATATGCGGCCACTGCGGTGGAGCCCATCAGCGCAAGAACTGCCCGGTTCTGCTCGCCAACGCACCTCCCACTTGCTGCAACTGCACTAGAGCCGGACTGGCCGTGAACGGGCATAATGCGTTTAGCATGGATTGCCCTGTCCGGCGCAAGTGGGACGCCTTGGCCAGAGCAAAAATAGCATACTGCTAAGGGCCCCGCCGCAGAAAACAGGAGTACTCAACCCACCGGGAACAGGGCGTACCCGATTGTGCAGGCCAATTTACAGAGGAAGGAGCTGGCGACCGCCGAGTTACTCGGAGTTGCCGAAGAAAGGAAGGTGGCAATAGCCCTAATCCAGGAGCCGTATGTGGGCAGCATCCGAAGAATGCGAGACTATCGTGGGGTGCGTATATTCCAGGCGCCGGATGACGGAAGCGGAACTGTAAAGGCCGCAATCGCGGTCTTCGAACAAGACCTGGATATCATACAGTGTCCAGAACTCACCACACACAACACCGTAGTGGTGAGGATCCGAACCCGCGCCTGGGACCTCACGGTGGTCTCCGTTTATTACGAGCCCGATAAGCCCATAGACGGATACCTCGAGCGGCTCCGAGAGATCCGGCGGAAGCTAGGTTCCCGAGGCCTGCTCATCGGTGGGGACGTAAACGCCAAGAGTTCCTGGTGGGGAAGCAACACCGAGGACAAGAGAGGAGAGGAATTGTGTGGCACATTGGAGGAGTTAGATTTGCAGGTGCTCAACAGCGGCAACGTACCTACGTTTTATACCATCAGGGGCGGCAAAACTTTCAGCAGCCATGTTGACCTGACGGTCTGCTCAGCGGATCTAATCGGCCTGGTGGAGGGATGGAGAGTAGACGTCGGCATGACCAGCTCCGACCACAACGGCATTGTATTTAACATTAGGCAAACAAAATCATCTGAATTAGTATTAAAACTACAACCCGACTCTACAACACCAAAAAAGCTAATTGGAGCCAGTTTCGTGAGAAACTGGCCCAATTAAAAATAGACAATAAATAATAATCAGGAAATTCAAAAAATTAAAAATAAAACTGAATTAGAAAAAGTTGTAGAGTCATATCTGGACGTCATCAAAAATGTTAGCGAAGTCAGTATTCCCAAAATTTACTCAAAAATAAACTTACCTTGCCGTGGTGGTCCGATGAGCTCGCCGCGTTTGAAGCGGGAAGTCGCCACTAGGAAGAGGAGAATCCGCTGCGCCGCTCCGATCCGTAGGGAACATGTCGTTGCTGAGTACCTGCAAAGGAAAAGCGAATATGAAAGAGAAGCGAGATGTGCCCAGATAAAAAGCTGGAAGAACTTCTGCACCAGGCAGGACAGGGAGGGGGTTTGGGAGGGTATCTACCGAGTAATCGGGAGGACTGCAAAGAGGCAGGAGGACGTAGCCCTGTTCAAGAACGGCGTACCACTTAGCCCCGCCGAATCTTGCATTGCACCTGGCTGAAACCTTCTACCCGGAGGACTCACTGGAAACTGATAGCCAACACCATACGGACACCCGGAATCTCGCACGGCGGGTAAACGATCGGGTCCATGTTGAGGTGCATGACCCGCCGTTTACAACGCGCGAGATGATGACCGCGGTGTCCAGCTTCAACCCGAAGAAGGCGCCAGGTGCGGATGGCTTCACGGCGGACATCTGTCGTCAGGCCATTCTCCAGGACCCTGATACCTTCCTTGCCCTGGCCAACAAGTGCCTCACCCTAGGCCACTTCCCCAAAAAGTGGAAAGAGGCCACAGTCGTGGTGTTGAGGAAGCCGGGCAAGGAGGACTATCAGAGCGCCAAATCATACAGGCCCATCGGCCTATTGCCTGTATTGGGAAAAGTCCTGGAGAAAATGGTAGTAACAAGGCTCCAGTGGCACCTGGTACCGAGCTCAGTACTCGCCAGTATGGCTTCATGCCCCAGAGGAGCACCGAGGACGCCCCTCTATACCCTAGTGAACCAAATCAAAGCGGAAATCAAGCTGAAAAAGTTGGTCACGCTCGTCTCACTGGATATAGAGGGCGCCCTTCGACAGTGCATGGTGGCCGGCCATTAGGGTCAGACTGGCTGAGGAAGGCTGCCCGGTCAATATCAGGCGTCTGCTGGACAGCTACCTAGATGACAGATGCGTAAAGCTAAGGTACGCCGGGGCGGAACATCGCCGAGAAACCCAAAAGGGCTGCGTCCAAGGGTCCATAAGCGGACCCATCTTATGGAATGTCCTCCTAGACCCCCTCCTGAAGGGTCTGTACGAACGGGGCGTCACCTGCCAAGCGTTTGCGGATGACGTGGTTCTGCTGTTCGCGGAGTATACTGCGTTAGAGGTGCAGCGACGTGCCAATGCCGCCCTAGACTTTGTTCAGGGGTGGGGCGTCAAAAAAAAATTTGCGCCACAAAAGACCTGCGCCATGCTGCTGACCAACAAGCTCAAGCATGACACCCCGCTCCTGAGCATGGGCGGGGTCGACATTGGCATGTCCCGAGAGCTGAAGATTTTGGGGCTTACTATAGACGACAAGCTGACGTTTAACACCCATGTCAGCGTCGTCTGTAGGAAGGCCCTAAACATTTACAAGCAGCTCTCGAGAACGGCGAAATAAGCTGGGGGCTGCACCCGGAGGTCGTACGCATTATATACACCGCAGCAGTAGAACCGGTCATCACGTATGCGGCAGGCCGCATATGCTCCCGCCGTTGAGAAGCTGGGTGTCCGCAAGCTCCTCGACACTGTGCAAAGAGGATTCGCTCAGAAGATCTGCAAATCGTTACCGCACTGTCTCCCTAAACTCGGCTCTACTACTGGCCGGGTTACTACCTCTGGACCTTCGTATAAAAGAAGCAGCCGCTCTTTACGAAGCGCGCAAAGGGTCGACTCCGGCTAGTGCTGGGGGACCGGGAGGTTGAACGTGTGGTGCGATTTGCGGAACTACCACATCCGGCTCTGCGTATGGACTTGAGGTTCCAGAGTCTGGAGGACCAAAGCCTGGTAGACCAACACAACGTGCAGTTCGCTACGTATCTTCACAGATGGTAGCAAGCTCCAGGGCAAGGTCGGCGCCGCGCTGTCCATATGGGACAGCCGGGCCGAAGTGCGGAGCCGAAAACTGGGCTTGCCAGCGTACTGCACAGTCTACCAGGCTGAGCTCTTGGCCATACACAGAGCTTCGAGCGAAATCCTCAGATGCAGTGCGGGGAGCTGCGGCATCTACAGCGACTCGAGGGCGGCGCTGGAGACGGTGGACGAACCCCGGCGCCCTGCATCCTCTCGCAATCCAGGCGCGCCGAAACCTCAGCGAGGCCTTGACTCAGGGCAAAGATGTAACTTTGTTCTGGATCAAGGCCCACGCCGGCATCGACGGTAACGAGCGCGCCGACCAGTTGGCAAAGGAAGCGGCACTCTCGAGTCGGAGGAAGCCCGACTACGACCTGTGCCCGGTTTCATTCGTCAAGCGACAGATACGCAACGACTCGCTCGACGAATGGAACCGGAGATACCAGTCGGGCCACACGGCCTCCGTCACGAGAGTGTTCTTCCCAGACGCGAGAAATGCGTACTGCCTGGTGCAGAAGATCCGGCCCCAAGGCGTTGCTACGCAGATACTAACGGGACATGGGGGGTTCTCCCAATACCTGCATCGCTTTAGGTGTCGGGAGAGCCCGTCATGTATCTGCGACCCAGCTAAGGACGAAGACGTCCTGCACATTATCTTTGACTGCCCCCGTATTCGGGGCTAAACGATACGAAGCTGAGCAACGCCTTGGTGACAGTATACAGAGAAAAAACGGCACACATATTTTTAGCCAATACAGCAACAAGGCCGCACTTTCTAAAGTTCGCAATTCAAATATGCAAAGAGGTATAAATAGGAACAAATAAAAGGAAACAAGAAAAGAAAAAAGGGAAAAAAAACGAAATCGAGCAACAAAAGACCGGTTTTATGAAGAGGGGGGGGGACAGCCAAAAAAAAAAAAAAAAAAAAAAAAAAAAAAAAACCAAACCAAAACCAAAACCAACCAAACCTAAACCAACCAAACCAACCGAAAAACCAAACCCAAACCAAAAAACCAAAACCAAACCAAACCAACCTAACCAACCAAAACCAAACCAACCAACCAACCAACCAACCAACCAACCAAAAACCAAAACCAACCAACCAACCAACCAACCAACCAACCAAACCAAACCAAACCTAACCAACCAAAAACCCCAAACCAAAAAAACCAACCAACCAACCAAAAAACCAACCTAAAACCAACCAACCAACCCAACCAAAACCAACCTAATAAACCAACCAACCAACCCAACCAAACCAACAAACCAAACCAACCAACCCAACCAACCAAAAACCAACAAACCAACCAACCAAAACCTAACCTAACCTAACCTAACCTAACCTAACCTAACCTAACCTAACCTAACCTGAACCTAACCTAACCTAAACCTAACCTAACCTAACCTAACCAACCTAACCTAACCCTAACATAACCTAACCTAACCCTAACCTAACCTACCTAAACCTAACCTAACCTAACCTACAACCTAACCTACCCTAACTTAACCTAACCTAACCTAACTAAACCTAACCTAACCTAACCTAAACTAACCGACAACTAACCTAACCTAACCTAACCTAAACCTAACCTAACTTAACTAACCTAACCCTAACCTAACCTAACCTAACCTAACCTACCTAACCTAACCTAACCTAACCTAACCTAAACCTAACCTAACCTAACCTAACCTAACCCAGTACGGGTGAACCGCGACTACGAGGCGTCACGCTTTAACCCGCTCCGTAGTGTAAAAATCGTTTGTGCGGTAAAAGTTTTTAAAAGTGATAAGTGCGACCACATCAAAAGATTCGTCTTTTAAAACCTACACAACAGTGAAAACCGCGTGGAAAAACGGACCACAATGCGAATTTTCCTAGAACAAAAACTGTTTTAGTGTTAAGTTTACTTAGTAAAAAATTGAAAAAGGTGACACATAATTCGGAAATAGATGATGCCTATAGTTTTTCATTGTGGGAGGTGCGGCCTCGGGGTAGCCCACCTTTTGAGCCCCCTCTCATATTTTTCCGCGAGTTGGAAGCTAGCGTGTTTTTCCGAAATGACGCAACGTGCCCAGGTCCCTGTTCCGCGGTCCTGCGGGAACCTTTGTGGTACGCGGGCATGTGGGTCGTGGGACTCTGCAGGACTGCCAGGAACCGTTTCGACCAAAATCGTAAGTGCAGTGGTTCCGGGTTATTTATTTTACAGAGCCAAAAAGTGGCACAAACTTAAGACCTCCCATAGCTCCCTGTGGTGATCCGACCCCCTCTTTTTATTTTTTAATTGGATCTACGAGGTTAGTCTACACTTTTAAAATTTACCCGTACTAAAATCGCCCCAGGGGCTCAACGATATTACACACCCAGAAGGCGTAAACCCTTTTGTCAAATAGAAGTTTACCGATAGTGACAAACAAAAACTTTGGCGGCCTCATAACCCGCATCCTGAGACCCGGGACGCGTGCAGTTTTCCAGAAACTTATTTTTTAGCGACGCCTTATCGTTTGAGACCGTAATCTCGGCCCCACGCACACTTTTTGGGGAGGGTCGGTCTAGGTTTCAAATTCGAAAAAACCCGATCGTCGCAGCAAGAGCGCCCCCATCGGAATAAATTAGAACTTTTAAAAGCATTTAAAGTTTTTTTTGTGATCAGACCAAACTACGAAGACTAGTTAATCTTCACTTTCACAAAGTAGTTAAATATTTTATTTTTGTACGGGTTTCGTCCCGTAGTTAAAGAATCTGTAATTTTATTTAGTAGGTTAAGTAGTGTAAACGAATGGGGACCTGTGGCATAACGCCTGATACGCATCACTTCACCCCCTACCCCACCACTCACCCGCCCCACTCCCCTAATCCTTTTGCCTGTTGGGGTATTTAGACCCCCCGTGCTTGGTCCTTTGAACCAGCGGGGTAAAGAACACATAACCTCGGCCATTAACGCCGACCCCACTAAACCCCCCCCTCTCCCTATCTCCTTTTTTAACCTCACCCCCTCTATTTTAACCCCCCTAACTCCGTTTCCCGGGCGCCTGGACCCCCCCGAGTCTGTGACTCGTCTGAATCGGCTCGGGAGCCCATCTGACTGGCCTGGGTCTGTACCCGTACGCCCCACCCCTCCCTTGCCTCCCTCCCCCTAATAACCAACCTGTCCCGGGCACCTGACCCCCCTGTTTGGGTTCATATAAACGTCAGGGGACGGCCCATACGTTCTATCCCGTCACCTAGTTCACCTGCCCCCTCCCCTTACCTCAGCCCCCCCCCTTTCTAACTCGTCACAAGCACCTGGCCTACCGCAGTTGGGCTCGTTTTGACCTCCCGGGGGCCCATTAAGCCTCCCCCCCGTCACCCCTTATACCTCACCCCCCTCCTCTCCAACTTGTCCCGAGCATCCTGGACCCCCCGAGTTTGGGTTGTTTACGCCCGGAGGCCCAGTAGCTTCCTCCCCCCACGCTCTACCTCACCCCCTTTTTCCTTTACCTCTACCTGGGGCATTCAGACCCCCCCGTGTTTTGCTCATTTGAACCGCCAGGGGTTCACAACACATTGGCAGCGGCAGTTTACGCCGACCACACACCAACGCCATCCCACGAAACCTCCCCCCCCCGCCCCTCCACTTTTTACCTCACCACCCCCCCTCCCCCTAACTCTGTTTCTGGTGGCTCCTGGACCCCCCTAGTTGGCTCTTTCTGGCCGGCTCGGAGTGCCAATCGTTGTCCCGGCAGTTTTTCCCTTCCCCTCCAACACTCTCCCCTTCTCTTCCTCTACTCCTAACTTTGCCACCGGGCACCTGGACCCCCCGAGTTTGGGTCATCTGACCGCTCGGGACGCCCAGTAGACTGCCCTGACTGTTCCTACCTTCCCAAACCAGTAAAAAACAAAAAAAAAAATAAACAAAAATTTATTTTATTTTCTTTCATTTTTACTTTTATCTTTTTATTTTTAAACTTAATCTTTAATTTGCCTGTTCTTTGAGCAACCCTGGTGGTGCAGGATTTATATAGTATTCAGAAACAAAATTAGCGTCCCTTGCTACTTATATCGGGGGGGGGGAAATAGGTATAGCATAATTTTAATTTACACTTATCTATATATTTTAAACGACTCTGTGTAGAATATCTAGTGTTTGACTGAGTCTGTTGTATATAGTCCTTATTGATAGGCATTCATATTAAATCGCCCTTGCCAAATTAATTCATTTATATTCACTTTTATTTTTACTTGACAGTACCCCCTTTACAGGTCTAAAATACACTTTACAAATTACAACTTCCCCGAGACACACACAGCACATACACAATGAGTATGCACCGCACACCCGCGACCTCTAGTAGCGGCCAGGAGACCTGCTACTAAACGCCCGTCACTCCCATCCTCCACCGCAACAGCAGCGCCGGCCCGGCTAAAAACCTTTATCAAAGCCAAACTAAACGGATCGCTTGACACATGGAGACATACAAGAAGCGGCAACACATTCTATACTGCTTTTCAAGCGATCAGCTACCTCCAGGGCTGATTGAATATGTTCTAGGAAATTACCATCGAAAATTCCGCGAATACCCTCAGATGAGGAGGACATAAACAGTTCCTGGGAGAGAAGAGCCGATAAGGGATAAAGGTAGCCTTCGAGCTTCAGCAGCCGATACAGAGGCTAAAGCCGAAGGCCAAGCGCAGGGGCGCACCTCAAGACAGCGTTGTCCGATGGGCATGAGGCGTCCCTGACAATACTGGGAGAGATGAGGCGGCGCTGAGGAGCGAATCCAAGAGTATGGAACAAACCATCCAACAGATCTCCAAGGCTCGATTTTAGTGCCGGGGTGATGTTACGAAGCTCCGACTTGCTCGTAGGATCGATGACAGACTTGGGATACTATAGCGTCGTGGACCAAAGAGACCCCGGAGGTCGTGAGTGCACGTACCGTGTCCTTAAGATTCGTCGTCGATTTGCCGATGATGTCGATGTAGCCAAAAGAAAGAAGTAATCCATCGGAGGTCGCGAAGGACTGAATGAGTGCAAATCAGCCGTTCCAGTCTGCCGCCAAATCCTACGCCCGCCGCAGCGCCAGCCTGCCTACCCGCCATGCACTTCATCTCGTGCGTCACCCTGGAGGGAAACCAGGAGTATCGCTGACGTCGGTACTCACATATTAAAGGCTGTAAATGCCAGACTCCCCGGCTTAAGTGGATCACAAGGTCGCGAAACAGCAGGCGGAACCAACAATATCTTTGATGTCGACACGGGCAGAAGAGATAGCCGAAAGTCCGAAAAACGATAGAGAGCCGCGGTGACGTGACTAAAAGTGCCGCCCCCATGAAAAACAAATACCCGCTGGTAGTTATAAAAGACGTGTATTTGGAGAGCCGAGACCGAGGACTTATAGTGGCTGCTTCACGCCTCAAAACAAAGAAATGTTTACGGGCCTCCCTAAGAGGATGCGAAAAATAGAAATTCGTTTAAAAACGCACAAAGAATCCAAGAAACGAAGCACATTATCCTTCAGGTGG
Source organism: Arctia plantaginis (assembly GCA_902825455.1). NCBI lineage: Eukaryota > Metazoa > Arthropoda > Insecta > Lepidoptera > Erebidae > Arctia > Arctia plantaginis. The sequence goes on from CADEBD010000554.1 coordinate 29,607, forward strand.
TCCCAGTGTTTGGCGAGGATGACGGAGGCTGAGCCTCTAAATCTGGACGTCTTCAAGGGTCGAGTCGAGGACCAGTTCTCCGCTCATCAATGCACTCGGTGCCTTGCTTACGACCACGGTCGGAATTTTGTCACCGAGAGTGTGGACAGCAGTGTCATCACTGCGTGAGCCCGCATTATGCTGTGCCAAATGCGCCGACCCTCATTCCGGCCAACGCACCGCATGCTCTGCAACCTGTTCCGCTCTGGGCTGCGGAAGACCGTATCATATACGCATTTAGCGTTGACTTGCCCGGTGCGGAAAAAGTGGGAACTACCTGGACCGGCCAACACTACCTACGAACGCCTGACCCCACTGCAGTGAGATCACACAACACTTACATACACTCATAATTACTCACAGAACCCAAATACGACACACACAAACAAGAGACACAAAATCACAACAACACATACGAATACTCCAGAATTTTATTAAATATACAGGCAGTATCGCAAACAATACTAAAACCATAACCACGAGCACAACAAACCATTAACACACGACAACACGAACACCTATTACATATGTATTTGATAATACATAAACATATCAGCACTAATACACACTTACATGAATTCACAAACATTTCACATGACAAAAATATAGAGTTAATATTAAATAAAAACTCGCTGAAGAATTGGTAATAAATTATATATAAATAATAGGATATATATGTTATTGGCCTAAATAGAAACGCCTTCCAGCGAATATAGATAAATATGTTAGATTCAGACAACACATAATTCTCCAACAATCTGTGTGTGAACAAGAGAACATAGAAAATAGAGCTATACTGATAAGTTGCCAAAAAGGTGTAGATATAAGTACTTACTTTTTATACAATACATATGTAAAAAGATAATAGATATATACAATAGGATATCATATAAATAATTAAATAACAAGATGTTTTAAAAAAAAAAAAAAAAAAAAAAAAAAAAAAAAAAAAAAAAAAAAAAAAAAAAGTATACCTTACAACTAAATACAGATGTAGACATAGACCTAAAAATCTAAAAAATGTTAAAACTACAAAACAGATATAGAATTGAAATACATATTTCGTCTGATGTTATAAGATTGAATATTGTATAAGTGTATTATAACTAGAAGATATGGATAGTTGTTAATGCTAATAATATAGTATTAATTAAAGTTATAGTAAATGTGAATATAACATATGTGTAAATTAATATATCGGGTAGTAGCGGGTATCCCCTACAAGGGATTGGTGAATGTATTGCAGACTGTAATGAGTATAGATTGTGTAAGGGCCTGAACGTTTTCCATGGTCGGGAAAGCGATTTAAAGAAAAGAAAAAGAAAAAAAAAAAACAAAAAAAAAAAAAAAAAACAACCTACCTAACTAAACCTTTTTTTTTTTTTTTTTTTTTTACGTGTGGACATCCCCTCGGACCGTCCCCCGCGGGCTCGTCGTTCGCTGGGTGCGGTAAAACAACCGTCGCTAACCGCCAGGGAGACGAATTACGGCGGTAGCGAGAGATCTGCTCCGATGAACTGCATGTGAGGGCCCGTCGCGCTGCGTCGCCTGCGGGGCAGTACCGCCAGCATGTGTGCTGGTCCGAATCTCACTGCAGTCGCCGTGGTGGGGCAGGCGGTGAAACTCGATTCCGCATCCTAGCGACCGAAGTACAGTACTTTCCCGAAGCAACCCGTGCCCGGAAAGCACCTGCGTCAGCCGAGGAAAGGGTCGCCGGCTGCCGCCCTGCCCACCTCTGGGCGATGACCGTACTGGAGAGCCCTGCCACGGGCGGCGAAGCCACGCGTGAGTCCTCCAGCCGGAAACCCAGTCTCACCATGGTAGGCTCTGGCCGAGGCGGCTTCGCGCCCTCGCGCACGGTCTTCGGCGGAGGGCGAAATCCGCTCTCCGCCCGGAAGTCAGGCCACTCGCTCGATAAACTTCAGTTAGCGAGCACTTCCCGTCCGCCTCCAATTCCCACGGGGTGTTCCGGCCCAAGGCACAAGCCACCTCGTGGACACCGTGCGGTATCCGCTGTAATGGGCTCTGAGCCGCTCAAATAACCTCTTTGGGTGCGCCCGAGGGCGGCGCCCGATTCGGGTCGTGTCAGAGCCGCCACCCACACCGGTGCACCATAAGCGCCATGGCCTCGGATCACACCCACCTGTGGGCGTATACTATGGCCAGCCTCTGTGGGTAACTCACTGTTGCCCCGCCCCTTCTGTGTCAAAAGATCGCGTCCTAGGTCGCAGGTCAGTGTGTCAACCCATTCTTCGGAGACCCCAAGCGGTGCGAATTGCTCGTCGAATGAGCCACCTCGGCTAGACAGGACCCAGGATACCGCATCTGTGGCCCGGAAACCGGGGTACGATGACCGGGCTGACCCTCTATTGATGCGCCGGCGGGCGGACCACGACGGGGCCCATGAAATATAGGGCCTCCGTCTTATCCCAGGTCACGCCGCAAACCCCCGCCTCAATGCTGCCCTGACCCCCAGGAAACTCCCGTCGCGGGCCAGGCGCCGCCGCCTCCTGGAAGTTTAGCCCCCCGTGGCCGTGAGCAAGTGTCATCCGCGTAACATATTACACCCATCCCGGGGGGGAGGACGGCCCTCGTAGGGCCCAGTCGTACCTCGATGTTCACACAGGAGTAGGTCCTAGTACATTACCCCTGCGGAACACCGCATCGACATGGCCCTGCGTCATCAAGACGGGCCATCTCGGGATCCTCGTACATGCGGTTCGCTCCTCAGATATTCTGCCCACAGCCGCCTCAGGTACTCCGGCCTCCGTGTTAGCGGAGCGCTATGCCCGATGCAGCTTGAATGGCAGCCTATTGAAGTCGTTGGCGATGTCCAGGACACGCCGACACCACTCCGCCCGCCAGCTCACGGCGTTCCGTACGTCACGGCCCATACAGGCCCATTAACGGCATCGATCGTCGGACGCCCCTCTCGTACTGCGAATTGGGCGTCCCGACAAGATCTGGGGCCACTCCGCAAGGTGCGGACGATGCGTGCAGAGCTTCCTACCCTCGTCAAAAAAGTTTACCCCGCCTCGTCCAGCAACACGATAGGCCTATAGGCCAGCGACCGTTCGGCAGCCGTCCCGGCTTCTGCAGCAGAACACAGCTTCCCTGCATTTCCAGCGCTCGGGCGTCCGGACGCCAGGCTAGCGTCCAACACTTCCTGAGGTTGTCCGCCTGTATTACGAGGGCCTCGGGCCATCCTCAGGCTGGAACCTCCGTCAGCGTCCTCGGGCCGATTTCTTTGATCTGATGCCGTAGAACAGCCGCCCCCCAGACTCCGATTCCCTGACGGGCTAAACGTCACCTCGCTGTCCCCGTCGTCTCGGCCGAGGCAGCCATCGACGGGGGTGTGTGCTCCGCCCGCTGCGGGGAATGAGGCCCTCGACGCACTCCCTGCAGGAAGCGTGGGCCTGGAGAGTCCTCCGTACGGGGGTGCCCGACGTGCGGAGCTTTTGACGTACCGCACGATATGACGACCCCCGGGTCACGCTCGAAACTCTCCGACATCTCTCTCTACATGCATCCTATGGCGCGGCTAGATGGCCAGCCGCAGATTTCCGAGCTTCTCGGTACTCCTCATGAAGCCGGTCCCCTCCTCAACGGCGAAAAACCCCGCGGTGAGTCGCGACTACGGGTGAGTTGACCTTCCGGGCACGTACACAGGCCGCACGGAGGTCCGCCACTCCTGTTACCACCAGTGGACCTCCTTCTTGAGGCCGACATACCACGAACGCGGGCATGGCCGCAGCGCAAATCTTGCGTATCGCACATTGCAGATCGAACCCAGGCCCCCCATGTCGACCTCCTCGGTCCGGGGCCGTGCGGAGACAGCCAAGAGTGAATAATGGCCGCCTCCTCTAGTAGTCCCTGTCGAGCTTTGCGACAGCCCACCGCGGGAAAGCGGGAAGGGCGCCGGGCGCCGGCGTGACCCCTAACTTGTGTTCTCTCGGGGATGCCAAGGAGAAGCCTTCGAAATCAGGATGTACAAATGAATCCGAGAGCGTCTGGTCGAACCTCTTTCCAGGACACACCAGTTCCTTACTACGTGCGGCGGAACGCAGGGGTATGCGACGAAAGTCCACTATCGACCCCCCTGCCGTCGCACAGCACGTGTTGGTGGAGCCTCTGTTCAGCAGACGAGGCCCACCGACTGCCAGCCATCCGTCGACGCCTCGCCCTGCGGTCCCGTCGCAGGGGAACCACCACGCAATGGACTTTGCGTTGACAGTCCCCCAGAGCACGAGACGTGCCCAGACCCTAGTCGCCGCATCGAGTGCCGCCATTGTTAAGGAAGCCTCGAAGTCTGTTCAACACTCCGGTTGGGTGGGAGAAATTACACCATAAATGTGTGATTCCCCCCCATCGGCGGCAACATATCCAGTTACCACTTGTCTCTTAGAGCGACAAGGGCGGGGGAATGAGCCGCCGTGGAGCCGACGACTGCCTAACGGAGCCGTTCCCGGTCATACCCATCCAGCTTTGGACGGGGAGGGGCATCAATAGGCTCCGCGCTACTGCAACACCTATACGACCACTGTGCAATGGTTGCAGGAAGAGATCCTGCGCCGCAGCACATAGTGGGGTTCAGATTCGTCCTGACCAATAGGTTGGATAGCTTGAATCCATTACCTGAAGGTCGTCTCTACGACCTCTCCATGGGCTTCGACGTTCGACGCAATAATTGACGTCGGGGGTACTTGGTCCCGGCCAGGCAGACCCCGGCGTTTTCCATAAGCGGGGGAGCCTGCGCCCCCCCGCCCATCATTTGATTGGCGGGCTTTTTTGCCCGCCTCACACACCGGGCATTTGGGGGGCGCAGAGCATCTCTGCCGCCTTTGTGCCCGGGTTACCGCAAGCGGACGCATATCCTCTGCAGTCAGAAACAGCTCTCGCACTTGGTGCAAGTGCCCCGTCGGCTAGGCACTTTGAGCACTCATCGTCCTCGCGTCCAGAACCGTGATTCTGGCATTTACGAAGTCCGACGAGAATGCTTCCGGCGTCGCCCAGGGCGTTTGGCCGTACGCCACGGGACCAGCTCACCCTCCCGCACCGACTCCTCCCGGGCCCGGACGGACGGTGCCGACTCTGTGGTGTCCGCGGTGCACCCCGTCTTCTCCATAGACTGTGCATCTGCGAGACATCCTCCGACGTGATGGGTCGTCCGGCGCCGAGATGGCGCAAGGTATTTTTCTGCGCATTATGGTGGTGCCTGGTCGATCTTCACACCGTCGCGTGCCGCGAAAAATTTCCCCCAACTTCTCGGCGAATTGTTCGACCGTCGCCGCGCCTCAGATCCCCAGAGAACTCGAAGACCCCGAGCCTCCCGTCTGGGGGCGCGCGCAGCGCCTCATCCCCCCCCCCGCCTCCCCGAACTCAATGTGCGAGCCGGGCCGGGCCCCCCTTGAAGCGGGGCCGCATACGGTGAGCGCCTCCACTGTCCGCACTCCGCTACAGCGTCAACGACTACATCCTAGCTGTTTTGGGCGGTCTGTCTCTATCTTCCGCGGCCCTCTTTTTGAGGCCGTTGCCACCGTTTGCGAAGGCGTGTCTTGGCTGCTTTCTGAGCATCCCTTCTCTAGCCCAGCCTTCGGGACTTTTGGCCCCTCGCCTCCTGCCAACCATCGTTGGTGAGGTGGTGGCAGGTGCGGAATGGGCCCGGTGCAGGTACATGTCTGGAGGCGTGGGAGCGGACGGGAAGCCAACTCTCGGCTAGCCGTCTTCGCCGTCTATAGTCTGGGCCGGCGCCTTGGCCGTGCCTGGGCCCGCGGCGCCTTGGCTGGCGCCCCGTGGCCGTGTGCCTTTGGCCCCTTCCTCGCCGCCTGGTGGAAGCCGGTGTAGTCGGGGCCAGACGCCGACCGCCGCGTAGGACACGCGTTGCCTCCTCACTACGGGGAGCGGCAGTCGGAGCCGCGGCCCCAGGCCGCTGCGACACGCGAGGCGGGTGGCGGCCGACCAGGCCAGGAACAGTCTCGCTCTCCAGAACCTCCATGACGCGTCCAGCATACGCCCAACTGCGTCAGAATTTGACCGACAGTTGGGCGTCAGCACCCTGAGTCGCGGTAGTCAGTGCTGGGGCGTGATGGGGGGCCATGGCTCCGCCGCATCGGAGGTTCGCGCGGAAGCGGGCGAACTTGCGCTAAAGCCCGTTTCACGTCTGCTCCGTCTAGCCTGTCATTGGCCATCTGTAGGCAGCCACGGGGGGCGAATGTCGCCTACTAGGCCCTCCACGAGTACCTCCGACATGGCGGAGAGGAGTCCTTAAGGGCCCTACACAAAAGAGCCCTTAGGTTAACTGACTTGGGTGGCTAAAACCTTCTTGGATATACCACCGCCGCCCCTCGCCCTCATCCTTCCAGACACGGTAGCCGGTGGGCCGTCTCCCTCCACGGCTCCCGAATCTTTGAGCAGGAGTCCGCATCTCCTCCTCGCTGCGGGCCTCGCCGATCCGAATCGGACAGTCGCTGTAGACTCCGCCCCAAGAAGGCGGAGCAGAGCACGGGGGAACAGGGGCACGCGACCTCCGCTATCGGCGTCGTGACCCGTCCTCGCTGGCTGCCGGCACCTTAGTGTGGCAGCATGTCTTGCGAGGGGTCTACACCGCTCCTATCCGGAGTCGGTCCCACTCTTGCGACTCCCACAAAAAGTGTGCGCGGAATTTCAACATCCTAGCGCCATGCGTTCAGTCGACACACTGGATCCACCGGCTGATGAAGCCGAGGACCGGGACGAAGACGCTCCGGATGGTCTTAGTCTCCCACAGTCATGTCTACTCCAGACTACTACGGGGAGCCCACCGAGATAGGGTTCTCGACACCACCTCGCCTTCAGTGGACGCCGAATCACTCCACCACTCTTCGTCTTCTCCTTCTTTCCACCGTTTCGTGTCCTTTTGCTTGCCTGTTTAGTTGTTTTGTGGGGGGGGGTCCGTTGACACTTTTAGGGGGGGACGGAAGGATCCGTATAATTCCCCACGAGTGGGGGAGAAATAAAGGTCCCCCGGGCAGAGATCCCCGCCATACCCGGCAAGCGTAAATTTATCCCACCGGGGGTCCGCAAGTAGCCCCGCGGGAGTGCGCTTTGACTGACTACCCATCCAGCCCATGCTCCCCTGGCCACGCACCAGAACACGGATTCGGGCATTTTAGGGTTTGCATCCTCGCGGTCCGGGCGGTTCAAGCCAAGACCCTGCAGCCCCCTGGATTCAGAGCCGCGAGACTTGACCACAGCAAACTCCTTCTCGTGGGATTACATATCCGACGGTGACAGGGAGACTCGTCCCCCTGCTGCTCGTTGGTAGTGTCAGTAACCGGCGACCCGTCCCCTCCTTTCTTCCACCGCTAACAGCGAGAAACTGGCCCCTATAGGGCCCCACCTTCTGTTTTTTAACCGGGGGGGGGTTTCCTCATCCATGCTCGAAAGCGAAGAGCCAGCACGGGAAACACACAGACACGCCCACCCTTCTGACCAGGCTTGCCCGAGAGCCGATGAACGGCTAACTCTTCTGCTAGTATCTTATCCGCTGGCGAGAATCCTCCTCCAGAGGACAGGAGGAAACGTCCATCGCCAGCGTTCCGGGTGCACCACGAGAGGTTTTTTCTAGCCAGCACCCCGCCAAACTAACCTACTAACCTAACCTGGGGTCGGTCGGTAACCTCCATGTTGGGCTTCTTTCGTTTCTTCCCCCGTTGGACTGCGGTCCTATCGGGAGCGGAGCGAGGACTGGTGCACCTGGACAACGGTAATAGTACCTGTCTCCTGTCCAGAGCTCTTTATGTTAGCCGTTGACCGTAACCCTACAGCCCTTTCAGGCTAGCTGACCCCATTGTGCAACGATGGGGTCGGGGATGCGGCCTGGCAAGGCCTGCGATGAGGGGGTCTTGCCTTATTGGCCGGCCTGCGTCAATGAATGAGACATTTAAACCCGACAGTTAAGTCTTTAAAAACCTGACGCTGCCGTCCTCCTCGTTACGGACGAGGTGATGGCGCGAAAGGGTAGGGGCCTTTTCGGGCTGGATCCAAGTGACTGGCGCTCCTGGCGGGTCGAGACGGACTGCTCGCCCGCCCCGCGGCCAAGAGAGTCGCCCACGGTCGGTGGGTCGGGGGACCTGCCGCCCAATGCTAGTGGCGGATGCGTCCCCTACCTGTGTTTCAATGGGCATCTTTAGGAGGCCTCCATCTGGGCACGGAGGCGAGCCCTATCACAGGGCGTCCCTAGCAGAGTCCGCGGTGAGCAACTAGCCCTTGGCTCGGATTTAGGCGAAGGAGGAACAGGGTGGTGGTTTATGGGTAGTCCTGGCCCGTCAGGAGTCCCACACGAGTGAAGCCCCATGCCCCCGGCGGTGGGGGAGCGAAGTGCGTAAATGCCTATCCACCACGTAAAAAAAAAAAAAAAAAAAAAAAAAAAAAACAACCTAACCTAGACCTTTTTTTTTTTTTTTTTAACGTGTGGAATCCCTCGGACCGTCACCACCGCACGGGCTCTCATTTCGGCGGGGCTGTGTGTCTGAGGACTCGAAACCGACTAAACCCAACGGTTGTGCCCTCTTTGCGCTTCAGTTAGGAAGGGTCCAGGTACTATCTCCTCTGGACCCTCCCAGCGCCGGCCGCTCCTGCGCGGGCGTCCGTCTCTCGTGGACCCTCTCTTTAGGGGCGGCGTCCGTGCACACTGCGACGCCGCCGCCCTCGCGGCTGGCCAACTAATGCGGTTGCGTGAGAACCATCCCGTCGCCCGACGGCCACACTCAGGCGGCATGAGGTGCGGTGAGCGCGCCTCCGCCGCCGGTTCGCCGGCGGCGGATCAGGTCCGAGTGGAAGGATCGTCTCCCGGCCTTCTCCTCCGCCTCCCTTCTGCGGATTACCCTCCTCGCAGAAGTTGCGACCGCGGTAAAACAACAGTCCGCTAACGCCATGGAGCGAATTACGGCCGGTAGCGAGAGAATCCGCCGCCGGATGACTGCATGAGGGCACCGGGAGTCTAGCTGCGTCGCACCATGTTCGTGGCAAACCGCCAGCGTGTATACAGGGGGCAGAATCCTCCACCGCAGTCGCGTGGTGGCAGGCGGCCTCGATTTCCCTCCTGCGACCGGAGTACGGTACTTTCCGAAGCAACCGTGCCCGGAAAGCACCGGCGTCGCCGAAGGAAAGGGTCTCGTTCTGCCGCCCTGCCCGCCTCTTCTTATGAACCCGGCTGGAGACCTCCACGGCGGCGAAGCCAGCGCCAGTTTTTCATGGGCGCAGCGGGAATGGGTGGGGGTGGCCCATGCAATAATAGGGCCTCCGTCTTACCCAGGCCACCCGTAACCCACCAACGCCTCATGCGCCCGACCACCTGGGAACTCCAGTGGCGCCAGGCGCTCCGCCTCCTGAACGTTAGCCCCCCGGCCGTGACTAAAGTGGTCATCTGCGTAAGCAGAGTACACCCAGCCCGGGTTTTAGACGCCTCGTTAGGGCCCGTCGTATCCATGTTCCCACCTGAGTGGTCCTAGACGACCCCTGCGGAACACCGCACGACATGGCCCTGCGTCTCAAGACGCGCCCTTCGGTCCCTCGTGACATGACGGTGTCGCATCCTCAAGTAGTCGCCACCAGACCGCCTCAGGTACTCCGGCACGTCCGTGGTAGCGGAGCGCTTCCTGATGCAGCTGAATGGCCAACTATGTGAAGGCGTTGGCGAGTTCCAAGGACACCGCCCAACCCACACTCCGCCGCAGCTCACGTCTCCTCGGTCACGCCCTAGCGCATTTCGGGGCATCGAATCGTCGACGAGCCCCCCTCGGACACCGAATTGGGGCGTCCGACAGATCGGGCCAACCTCGCAAAGGTGCCGGACGATGCTGGCAGAAAGCAGCCTCTCTCAAAAAGTTTACCGCCTCCGTCCAGCAACCAACGATAGGCTATAGACGAGACCGATTCGCAGGCCGTCCGGCTTGCTGCAGCAGCCATTCCCCCGCAGTTATCCAGCGCCTCGGAAGGCGTCCTGACGCCAGGCTTCGCGTCCAACACCCCCCCTGAGGTGGTCCGACATGTAGTCTAGGGCTCGGGCCATCACTCGGGCTGGAACCCCGTCCGCCCGGTGGGCAGTGTTTTCTTGGAGTCTAATCCTTAACATAACAGCCGCCCCCAACTCCGATTCCCTGACGGGCGGAACATCAGGCCTCGCTATCCCCCCGTCGTCTCCGGCTGATGACCAGCCATCGACGTGGTTTGTTCTCTCGCCCGCTGCCGGAATAGCCCCTCGACCACTTTCCTGCAGTAATCTGCGGCTGGAGATTCTCCGTAAGGGGGGGGCCCGACGTGCGGAGCTTTTGAGGAGCACCGCACGTGATAAGGGCGACCCCATGGTTTGGTCACGCTCGAGACTCTCCATCTCTCTCTCTAAATCATCATCGCAAATCTGTACCTAACCTTAACCTAACCTACCCAGTACGAATCGCGCCACGCCCGGAACACTTGCTTTTTAACCCGCTCCCGCTTTGACAATTCGTTTCAGTGGGATTTCCTTCACTATATCGTACAAAGTTTGGTGTCGGGAGTTTCGTCTCAGGTCGAGAAAAACCCCTCCGCGTGATAATTACGTTAGTGTGTCGCCGAGACTCCCTAAGGCGGAAAAGTGAAAAACCTTTGTTTTGAGGTTATTTTGTACAAAATTTTTTAGGTGTTTGGCGAAAAAACTAAGTAAAAAAGTAAAGTGTTCTGAGTAAAGGAAAAGGTTCAGGAGGGGGGCCCAAGGGGTCCCCCCACACGCTCCAGCCGCAGAACCCCCCGGGACGCCGCCCCTGAAGGGGGGGACACTTTTCCCAAATTTCCCACTTGGTAAAGGAAACGGGAAGGAGGAAAGGGCCGGGGACTCGGGGAAAAATTTCAGACGAGCGGAAAAACCCCTTTAAAGCTGACCTTTTTCCGTAAAAAAAAAAAATTTTACGTAAGTGGGAAAAATTTTATTTTTACCTTTTTAAAATTTAAACTTTGGAAGCCAATATCTTCGGGTTCCCAAAAAAAAATTTTTATTTTTGCAACTGCAGTCTGTTTTCGCGCTCAAAAGAAAAACTCAGACCTGCCTTTAAAAAAATTTTTTGGGCAATTTAAACTAGTTGTAAATAAAAAATGTTAAAAATTTGAAAAAATTTTAAAAATTTTGTGTTAGTTTTTTAAAAAATTTTATTTAAATAGTATAAAAATGAGCTAGATTTAAGCATAATTAAGTATTTTTTTAAATTTTTGCGACCAGCCCAAACCGGAGAACGTAATTTTTTGGGGTTTTTTTCCCCCAATTTTTTTAAAAAAGGGTGAAAATTCCCCTTGGGTCCTGACAGCGGATCCGGGCCATACATCGGTCCCCCAGCTTAGACAAGCCCAAAAACCGGGGCCCTGGGGTCAGGGAAATTTAAAGGAAAATTTGTAAAACCGACATTTTTTGGGTTTTTTTGGTTTTAAATTTTTAATTGTTTATTACCGGAAGGGGGGTCCGCAGGCCCGGGCGGGGTTTTTTTTTGGCCCGTGGGGTACCTTAGGGGGCCCCTCTTTGGGGGAAAAAAGGTTTAAACTGGTTTTGGGCAAAAAAAAAATATAGCCCCAAAAACCCGTTTTTGCAGGGTGCCGAGTAGGCCGAGCTGTCCAAAAAAACCTGGGGTCTCTCCGACCATTGGTTTAGGGGATATGGCTTTTTTAAACGAAAACTGACAGCTGGCGGGCCCTCTTGTTTTTGGGGAAAAAAAAGGCCATAACTAAGGAAAACCCCTGGTGCTATAAGGCGCGGTTTTTATGTGGACCCCCTTTTTAGGGGAGTTTGGGTACCCCCTCCTGAAATTTTCCCGGAGGGTGGGCAAAAAAAATTTTAGGGTTTCTGAAAAAAGGGACCGGGGGCGATTTGGAGTTGTCGGGGCGAACCAAGATAAGCCCCAAAAAACGGGTACGCTGGGACAAATAAACTGGAGAAAGAACCGGCCAAAAAAACGACTGGCGGCCCTCTTTGAAAAATTTTTAAAGTCGCATAGCTCCGGAAAGCTTGTCTCAGCGGGCGGGGGTTTTTCCCGGGCGCCTTGGGAGCCTTACCGTACTAAATTTAGGGTTTTAGGAAAAACGGGGGGAAAAAAATTTTTGGGGGGGCAAAATTTTAAATTTTGGGGTTGGGGGTCTGGGACGAGCCAACCCGGGACGACCCCAAAGCACGAGAAAAATCGGCCCACTTTTTTCCGGAGGACGGGGGAGAAAACCGGGCCCGGGGCCAGTCCCGACACAGTTCGCAAAACAGATGGAAAAAATTTGGGTAAAGAGGGGCGCCCCTTGGTGATTCACCCCAGCTTTGGGTTCCCCAATTGTTTGGGGGCTTATAGAAAATTGGGATTTGCTGTTGAAAAATTTTGAAAATTTACCGCGACCCCCGGGGGGCCCCAAAAAAAATTGCTTCCCATGTTTTGTTGTCTTGAATATTACCTCATGGCGGGCAGGGTCTCGCATTTGAGATCGCCCGGGAAGAAACACCCCCCAACCCCCCGGCAAAGCCTCAGTGCAAAACCGCCTATATGCCTTCCCACAAATCCCAGTGCAAGTCTTTGGGCCTTTGTAACATTTTGCGGGGGAACAGCCCCTACGGTCCCCCTATCGGCCCATAAGGTGCCCCAATAGCACTAGAACCGTAATAAGTAGCTCCGTATATGTTTCTTTAATGTTTTAAATGATAGACCCCATGTCGCATTTTGATACCCTTTTGTCAATGCACAAAAACCTTTTTTAAACCCTTTTCTTTAACTTTTTTTAATATGTTCGATAAATGAAAAGGGTTTCTCTCAAAAACCTAACCCGGGTTTAACCCCCTGAGGCCTTATTTTTACAGAACGGGCAAATTAAATGCTTGGCGGTGTTTTTGGGGGTTCCCTTTTTTAAAATAGGGGAAATTTTTTGGGTTTGGTGAAAAATTTATGCGATTACGTTCCCCCCCCTTAAAATACCCAATTTTTAAACATCTATTGGCTAATCTTTCAAGCCCCGCCTAGTACAGATTCCACCAATTAATAAGCCGTCTCACATCCGGTTTCCCGAGTACAACCGGATGGTGGGGGGATCGCAAGAAATCGTCGAGCCGTTTTCCAAAAAGAGGGACCTAGCACCGATCCCTGAGGACACCCTTGTAAGCGCCTTGGGAACAAAATGATGCCCAAGTCTTAGTTTATTTAGGTCCCTTTTGTAAAAATTTACGAAGATTAAGGGCATAAATTTTTTTAAAGGGCACCCCGTGTTTTTAAATTTTTCAGCAACAGCATGGGCCCCCATGCGTTATCAAAGGGGCGCCAGATATACCCTAAGAAAATAGCCAGCACGTATTAAAATTTTTGATTTCTGTGCCAAACTTTCAAACCCCTTATAACACGTCAGTTGTCGATTTTCCCAAAGTAAATCCAAATTGTCTATCCCTGAAATTTGACTTCCCCCTGGCGAAGCCCAGGGACTTTCAAGAGTTCTAAAAAACTTCCAACGGGTAACAATGTGATTGGCGAGGTTTAGGATCATTTCCCGGGGCTTTCGCCACTTTTTGGGAAATTTACGAATTTTTACCGCCCGCGTATACGAGGAAATATTCCTTCCGCAATGCAACGTTTAAAGCCCGTGAAAAACGTGTACCCCCAAAGTTTAAAAAAGCTTTTTTTTGTCATTTTGTTAGTTTTTTAAACATCGCCCCAAGCCTTGTTTAGTGGTAAGGATCTAATTGGGTACCGGAAAATTTGTCTGAGGGTAAATCAACATTGGAGACAGGGTTGGTTTGATGGCCCCCTTTCCTATCTGTCGGTGATGATCAGTGTCCCTTTTTCCCCCCGATCGGCAGGTTTCGAGTGATTCTAAAAAAAGTCGTTTTTTCTTCACTTCTGTTGGGATATCTGTTATTAATTTTTTGTTGATGTATGCCCGGGCGATTGATCTTTTGCCTTAAAACGTGATACAAAAAGGGGACCACGGGCCCCTCTTAAACGATCTACCCCCCCCACAATTTCTTTAATTAAGGTTTTCCCCTTTTGATTTTTTCCCCCTCATCTGTATTTTAACCCGGGAAAATCTAAAGCAAGAGAGCATTATTGTCCCAAAACTCCTGTTACGGGGTTTTTTTTTAAAATTTTTTAATTTTTTTACGACTTTCCGGTATTTACGTATTTGACTAAACCCATCATTCCACCCAAAACCCTCTACGAGTGGGTTTGTGGTAGATCCCCCGACCCAAAAGATACATCCGGCAGTTGTAAAATTTTCTGATAGTATTTCTGGGGCGGGGCCTCAGCTGAAAAAACTACTGCAAATGAAGTCTTTTTTAGAGTTGCAAAAAGTGAACCAAACAAAGCCCCCGTTCGCACCTTTTGTTGTAATCTAAAATTTAAAAGGGGCCCTTTGTGGATCCCCCAAAAACCCTTTTTTTTGAATTCGTGCACGATCAGGGGGTGATCACACGGGTGCGTCCGGGAGGACCCCCCGGCCCCCCCCCCCCCCCCCCCCGGAAAATCGAGGGCGTCGCCGCGCCCTAAGCCCTTTACGTCAATAGAAACTCACCCTTGGGTTGCAAAAAATTTGGGGGTGCATCGGGAAATTTTGAATTTTTTAAGATTCATTTCCGCAAAAGAAATCTTCAACGTCGAACCGTGGCGGTTGGAAAAGCAACTTGCCATACCAAAAATGGGAAAATGAAGCAGTGACATCAGCGCCAATGATAATTTAGTCCTCCCACGAGGTTTCTGCAAAACGTAACGTTAAGGATTTTAAATGAGGATCAAAAAAGGGTGTTAAAATTTAAAAAAAACAGCCACTACGTAAACCTTACGGGAGAGGATGAGATCTCAGCAAAAAGGCGCAGTGTGACGTCAAAGATTAAAGGGAAAGATTTTTACCGTTTTAAAAATTTGGGAATTTGGCCAAATATCCCCATTTTTTGTTTGAAGATTTAACGGGCCTATGGGAAAAATTATCCATTTTTAGTAAGTTACTCCCATAAAATTTTTTTTTTTTTTTTTTTTTTTTTTAAACTGAATTAAACTATTCATTTAAATTGGTTTTTTAAAAATTTTCGGGTCCAGTTTTAATTTGTATTTTTCACAAACCCTGTGAGCCGCAAACGATGGTCCCGATGGTTTTTTGAAAACCCCCTGCACTGTGCACCGTGGGCTTAAAAAAATTTGGGGGTGGGCTTTATCTTGGGCAAAATCGGGTTGGGTGCGGGGCGCAATTAACACCCAAATAGGGGGTTTTAAAGGGCAAAAATTTTTTTACATGACCCAATTTCCCACAATTTTTAAACAAAGAAAAACTTCTTATCGTCCCTTTGGGAAAGCGCTTCTGTAAAGAAACCGCCGACCCTTTTGGGAGCCACTGTGGGGGTCCACTCTAGGTAAAGAAATGCGCTTTATCGCCATGCTGGGGGAAGCTTTCCAGCTGCCGGAAAATGCACAAAAACGCCAAATAACCCAAAAAACCCACCCAAAGCCTTTTACCCCAGGGGTGCCCCAAACAGACCCAAAGTGGGTAGGGCTTTGCCCGGTCCCCCAGTAGATATTGCTAAGGGGGGCCGAGGCGCCCAAAACCCTACCCCGTAATTTAAGCGAACCTCCCGCGAAAAAAACTAACCCCAAACCCAGCTATTACTCGAAAACGGGGAAGAGGGGGGCTAAAGGGTTTCACGCTCCAGGGAAACCCTTTCGTAGTAGTGCCAAGGAATGAGGGGGTCACCGGGGGGTGGGGTGTACCAGAACACCAACGCGGCGAGGGTCTGGGGGGGAAAGGCGGCCATCGCCGTCTTTGACCAGACCCAA